>CM074444.1:17738550-17743550 GCA_037101425.1 Elopichthys bambusa
CAACAAAATCTTGGCAAGGTAAATGCAAAATAATGGGCAAGAAACTAGTTCAAATAATAAAGGATAAAGGATAACTTTGAGATCTTACTAAACACATGTTGTAATATCACTTTAACAGTGATAATAGTCCTCAGACATCAAAAGCTTCCTGCAGTACTATGGAACAAGAGCAGTCGATCGATGAAATCCTGGGCCTCCAGGTGTGTGAATGTACATCTTTTACCCGCTCGTTTTGTTATTTTTGAAAATGTAATATCAATATATCAAGCCTTAACCTGCAAAATTGTTTTAGGGGGAAATTCATATGACAGATGATGCCATCCAAGACATACTGGCACAGACGGAGTCAGACCCGGCATTTCAGGCACTCTTTGACCTCTTCGACTATGGTAGGTTTGAGGGATTGATCAAGCAGAACAACAAATTCTGTTATACAAGCCAAACTGATTTTTTTTTTTTAGGTCTCACTGATAACCTTTCATCTCTTTCTAAAGGGAAAAGTAAAACGGCTGAAGGCAGTGAACAGGCTGATGGGAGTTTCAGTACCAGTACTAGTGCGCAGGAGAGTGATGAGCCCGGGTTCGTAGACAGCGCCTCTGAAACAGGTAAGATGGGTCAGATTTACATCGTAAAGCAGCGTAGATCATTTTAAAAATACAGTAATATTGTGAAATATACAATTTAAAATAATACTTTTCTATTTTAATATATTTTGAAATGTAATTTATTTCTGTGATGCAAAGCTGAATTTTCAGCAGCTATTACTCCAGTCCTCAGTGTCACATGATCCTTCAAAAATCATTCTGAATCATTGATATGCTGATTTGGGGCTCAAAGAATTTCTAATTATTATCAATGAGGAAAATTGTTGTGCTGCTTAATATTTTTTCAAATTCTGTGATTAATAGAAAGTTCAAAAGAACAGCATTTATTGGAAACATTACATACACTACCAGTCAAAAGTTTGGAAACAGTAAGACTTTTAATGTTTTTAAAAGAAGTTTCGTCTGCTCACCAAGGCTGCATTTATTTAATTAAATAATACAGTAAAAACAGTAATATTTTGAAATATTATTACAATTTAAAATAAATAATTTTCTGTGTAAATATATTTTATAAAGTAATTTATTCCTGTGATAGCAAAGCTGAATTTTCAGCATCATTACTCCAGTCTTCAATGTCACATGATCCTTCAGAAATCATTCTAATATGCTGATTTGATGCTCAAGAAACATTTATGATTATTATCAATGTTGAAAACAGTTGTGTACTTTTTTTTTAAGATTCCTTGATGAATAGAATGTTCAAAAGAACAGCATTTATCTGAAATACAAAGCTTTTTTAACATTATACACTACCATTTTTATTTTTTTGAAAAGAAATTAATACTTTTATTCAGCAAGAATGCATTAAATCGATCAAAAGTGACAGTAAAGACATTTATAATGTTACAAAAGATTATATTTCAAATAAATGCTGTTCTTTTGAACTTTCTATTCATCAAAGAATCCTGGAAAAAAAATTGTACACAATAAAATATTGTACACAAATATTTTGTACAATTGTACACAATAAATGTTTCTTGAGCAGAAGATCAGCATATTAGAATGATTTCTGAAGGATCATGTGACACTGAAGACGAGTAATGATTCAGCTTAGCATCACAGAAATAAATTACTTTATAAAATATATTCAAACAGAAAACAGTTATTTTAAATTGTAATAATATTTCACAATATTATTGTTTTTACTGTATTTTTAATTAAATAAATGCAGCCTTGGTGAGCAGACAAAACTTCTTTTAAAAACATTAAAAAACCGTTTCCAAACTGGTAGTGTATGTCTTTACTGTCACTGTTGATCAATTTATTGCATCCTCCCTGCTTGTTATTTTTTAATACAAGGTACTGGACAGGATTCCACATCAGGAGGAGAAAGTAGTGCACAAAACTTCCAGAATACGTCTGAGTCGAAAAGCAAAAAGAAATCGTCCGGCCCTCGTAATGTGGCCAAGTCTTCTTCCACAGCTCCACAGCCACGTATTATAACCAAACAAACTGCACAAGGATCCACAAACTCCAAGAGAGGTCTAGTCAGGGCTAGAGTTTTATCTGGCAATAAACAATCTAGAGGTGCCATTTCAACTTCTCCAAGGTTGAACGATAAAGCGGATTCACGTCCACCTGACCAAACCGTATCAAGCTCCTCTTTTGCAGAGGAAGGAGTTGGCATGGAGATAGATGAACCAGAAAATGAAACCTCTGAGAGAGTAAATGTTCAGAATCAACAGTCAGTTCACCTGGAGAGCTCTCACACAACCGAAACACTCAATGATAATGCAAGCAGTCAAATTCTTGTATCAAGTAAGACACCACAAACCACATCCACTACTGAAACCTCAGATAATACATCAGTTAATGAGTCTGGAAGAGTAACAGGTATGACAGTCGGACAGAATGTGGATATGGGAATCTCTTTATCCATTCAGAGTGACGCTGCACCCCCACTTTACCCACCCCAACCTGACATGGACGCATCCCCCAAAATAGCTTCTCTGCCCTCCTCAAATAAAACACCTTTAACTCCTTCCTGCACACAAACTCATCCCAACACTGTCAGGAACGATCTCCTTACAGCAGGTTCTTCATCTTCCGCCACTACGCCGATTGCCTCTGCATGTGTTTCTGATGCCCAGGCCAAGGATCCTGACCCCAGTAAGATTGTCTCTCTGAAAATCATCATCAGTGATGAGCAGGATGAGCTCCCTGCTGATGCAGCACTGAACCAGGCTGTTTCCAGCATCACCAGTGACCACATCCCCACCATCTTCCTGTCCTCCCCTGCAAAATCACCTGCCAAGACTTTGCCTGCAACCTCTACGGTCATAACACAAGAGGAAACGGCTCAGGCCGTGAGCTGCTTGCAGGGGGCGGAGGGTGTTGGATCATTTGGAACACCTACGAGGAGCGTGCAAAATATTGGACAGGCTGCACTGGCACGTCCCGCAGGTCAGGAAACCGGTTTCATTCAGCTGTTGCAAGCCAACCCCACCTTTGGGCCTTCAGGCGGCTATTTTGTTGTGACCGATCCGACTGCTGCAGAGCAGCGGTCAAATGTCATGCTGCTTTCAAGTAATGTGCCTCAAGGGACTCTGTCTTCAATGCAGCATGTGGTAGCGACGCCACCTCGCCAGAGGACTGTAGTGTCCATGGGACCAAATGTCTCTCAGACATATTCACCTGGTAAGTGAAGAGTTAGTTTGATTATAGATTAAGACGCTTTATACCTTTATTTGGGTTATGTTTCTATGTTTGTCGAGGCACTCATTTGCAGACTTTATTTAGTCTCCCTCGGGATTAATGCTGCATCTTTGAAATTCCAACTGTATTTTTTTAGGCTCCACAATCATTATATCCTCACCAGTTCCGCCCATGTTACAAAATGTAATGCTTCCAGTGTCTGTAATGGGACAGAATACTGGAAAACTCACAGTTCTTCCCAATCAGGTTAGTAACTTTGATGCATACAAGCATTGTCACTTTTCCAACAGAATAATAGTTTTATTTCTATTTATAATCACAACCTTTTTTATACAGATAACTTTGCCATGTTCAGCCACTGTAAGGCAACCTGCAAAAGTTATTTCTCAACCTAAAATGGCACCCAAGCAAAACACTGACATGGGTAAGACATTTTTCATTTACAGATATATTTTATTTTTTTGTAAATCATATTTTTATTATATAAAAAATTATGCAGCACAACATTGATAAATTCTCATTTACTTTATATAATTAAATAATTCTACATACATACATATATATATATATATATATATATATATATATATATATATATATATATATATTCATCAATAAAAAATTTTTTTTAAAGTATTATTTTTAACTTAAATTTAACCTATTACTACATTTCTAGATTTATTATAACTAGATTCCTAAATTTTTGTAGGTTTCTTTTGTTGTTGTTTTGTTTTTGTTTTTCTACCATGGTTTTACCATGATTTGAAATTAACACTAGCTATCATTCATTATTAACTTTTTTTCTTTTAACTTTTTATCAGGAGGTTACAGTTTATGTAGTGCATTTTTGTGATTATGCATCACTGTAACTCAGTGACATGATATGATTACTGATTTTCAGGCAAAACTGGCACAATTGGGTCCGGTCAAGTTTCAAAAGTGCTTCCCCAGATGTCTGAGCAACAAAAGTGTGTGAGTGGAACAAGCCCCAGCCATAGACGGATACTTTGCTTTGATGTCACACCCGAAAACTCAGCAGCTGGGCAGAATTCCTTACAGACAAGCACACTCACGTCCTCTGTTGTTACATCCTCCCCAACTCAGCAGATTCAGAAAGAAATCCCACCCACTGAATCAAAACTGCCTTTAACTTCTGAAAACTGTAAAAGAAGAATAGAAACGATTAGATTGCCAGAAGTACATCCCAATGCAGGTATAAAGAACTCTGAAAAAATCACCATATTTCATCAACAAAAAGCCCCAAAAAGTAGAGTAACTGAAAAGGGACTAAATCTAATCATTGTAAATAAGTCTTCCAACAAAGCTGCAACTGAGCCAGAGTCTCACATTAGATCAGAATCACCGAAAAAATCACAAGCATCAAAAGAGGAGGATGGTGGAGAGGTTTCACAGAGTTCAAAATCATCTGCTCCGGAACCAAAGCAGAAACCAGTAGGCAACACAAAGGACAGCACACAGGAAGAGTCTTGTGAAAGTAAGCTTTTAAAACCAGCAGAGAGATCGTCAGAGAAAACGTCCTTACAGGACTCTCCAGGCATCACTGCAAATAAAGAAAATGAGCTGGAGAGCTGCCATCATCAGACATCTGCACGCCCCACTGAGGATCTTGTATCTTCTACAGCCAAATCGGCAGCACCCGTATCGAGCACTTCTAATAAAACTTTATGCAAGACAAGCCCCCTAACTAAACAAGCTGCTGAGATGCTGCAGGACATACAG